>OX244007.1:18310000-18315000 GCA_945859715.1 Apamea sordens
GATCCAGAACAAAAACACAGTTTTGTTCTGGTTTTCAATGTTCTTTAGGTTACTGCGGATGTCAACAGCCAGAGGGTGTGTTGTGCTGAGGTTAGTTATGGTCTCCAGAGCTGACCTGGAGTCGCTATATATGCCATAACTAATCTCGCTTCTTCGCTGTATGGTTAGGTTAGGTTAGGTTAGGTTAGGTTAGGTTAGGTTAGGTTAGGTTAGGTTAGGTTAGGTTAGGTTAGGTTTTTTTTTTTTTTTTTTTTTTTTTTTTTTTGGCAGGAGTGGGAAATCCTCATGGACGCCCAAGCTGCCTCACTAATGAGCCAGTCTGGGCAGTGCCGGACTCTTACCGGCTAAAACCACACTCCTGCCTTACATGTGTCACCTCTGACATTATCAGAGCCCTTTTTTTCAGCTACATCTTTTGAGTGCTGTTACATATCTGTCTTGGGTCTCTTACCTTAAAACTATCCTTACGACTATACAGACATTTACATTTTGTACATCCTTATATCTATAATACATTCGTCTTAACTCTAAGTTGCTTATATTATATTCTATCCTAGTTTATGGGTTGTAACCTTTCAGACATTTTCAACGATTTTTTGTTTGCTACTGTTACATATTCTCATTACAATATGAATCCTAAGCATTGTTTCGTTTACTTATTCCTAGTTATTGTTTTGATTGCTATTTTTATGCAAAACCCTATAAATACATCTCTGGTATTCTTACTAGTCATAAACATGTTAAAGTTCGCCGCTCTCACCTCCATACCTAGCTCCTGTTCGACCTCGTATCTCTCTAGACCATAAGCGGGGCAGTCGGTCAAAATGTGAATGACAGTCTCGTCTTTGTCAGGGTCGCATATGCACGATGGGCTCTCCTTACACCTGAACCTGTTCAGGTATTCGGAGAACCCACCGTGCCCCGTCAATACTTGGGTTAATATTCCAGTCAGTTTCAGCGATTTTATCTGGCTATACGCTTTGATGGCATCTGGAAAAAATGCTTTGGTAACGCCGGCTGTGTCCTCAGATTGGTATCTCCGATTCCATTCGTCAAGCGTGTCCGCACGGATCTGCCGCTTGACGAATGAAATCGGGCATTGATCATAATCCGGCCTTGTCTTCATGGTGAGGGCGGCGTCCTTAGCTAGCTGGTCTGCTCTCTCATTACCCTCCAGTCCCGCATGGGCCTTGATCCAGAAAAGTTCTACTTTTTTGCATCGATGCCTGCACTGGCGCAGGTTTTCCCGGGCTTCTACTGCGAGGGGGTGGAGAGAGCGATGGTTGGTGACCGCCTCCAACGACGATTTGGAGTCGCTGTAGATACCAAAGCTTTGGTTTGGACTGCGCAATATGTCCCTCGTGGCCTTGCATATAGCCAGCAGTTCCGCCTGGAAGACGGTACAGTGGGACGACAGCTTGAGTTTTTGGGTTTTAGTTTCAGCATCATTGCTCCAATGAGACAATGATGCTCCAACCTTGCCCTCGATCTTACTGCCGTCCGTGTATATCCGCACTGCTTGAGTGCAGTGGTTATTGTGTTGTTCCTGGTCTGCCAGGCATATGAACTGCAGGCTTATATGTTTGGCTGGGTGGGGAATTTTATCGAACGCGGTGCGTCGCTCAATCTCCTTATCTCCTAGAGCTGGCCGAGGTACCCCCCTCCTTGCCTCATACAGGGCTGCTGCCTCTTGTATACGGAGGTCAAGGGGTAGTATCCCAGCCAGCACCAGTGCCGAGTTCAAGGAGACTGTGCGGTAGGATTTACACAGTTTCTGTGCAAATCCCCTTTGGACCGCGTTCAATTGCTTGCGCACCATCAGCTTTTTAGTTGCTGGTGCCCACGCGCTTGCTGCGTACATGATGGTCGGTTCGACCACTGCCGTATAGATGGTGCGTATGACGTCCTGATTGAGTCCCCAGCTGACCCTGGCTGCCCTCGACAACTGCTTGTATAGGTTTAATGCCTTCTTGCATACATTAGATGCGTGGGCATTAAACGTCAGCTTGTCATCGATAGTCAGCCCCAGGACTTTGATTTCCCGCGACATACCAATGCCGACCCCGCCCATGCTCAACAGTGGGGTGTCATGCTTAAGTTTCCGCGTAATGACCATTGCGTTCGTCTTTTGCGGTGCGAATCTTAACTTATTTCTGACTCCCCACTGATGAACATACTCGAGAGCGTCATTGGCACGTCGCTGGACTTCCATCGCTGAGTCCCCATCGAACACCAAAACTACATCATCGGCGAAGGCCTGGCAGTAGTCTCCCCTTTGTACCAGGCCTTTCAATAGGGGGTCAAGTAGGAGATTCCAAAGAATCGGGCCCCCTATCGATCCTTGGACACAGCCTTTGTTAGTTGCCCTGGTGACCTCCTGGCCCGCGTATCTCACCCTGACCTTCCTGTGTTCCAGGTAGCTGTCCATCATACGTCTGATATTTATCGGACATCCCGTTTTCGCCAGCTCGGTTTTTATGGCTGGCCACCATGCACTGTCAAAGGCTCCCTCTATGTCTAGCGATATCATAACGATGAGTTTCTTCTCATTTAATTTTTTGCGAATGTTTTCTAGCAGGTCATAGAGGGAGTCTTCGGTGCTTTTCTGTGGCATAAACCCATACTGGTGGGTACTGAGTCTGGGTATGATGTGCCATTTAATCCTCCCTATCAGCATTTTTTCCAGGACTTTTCCCATCACTGGCAACAGTCCTATTGGCCTATATGATTTAGGAGCGTTATAGCTCTCCTTCCCGGGTTTCCGCAGGATGACTATCGTCGCTTCCTTCCAGATCCTCGGGAAGTAGCCCAGCTCTAGGCATTTGTTTGCCAGTGATAGGAAGAGCCCCGGATCGCGATTTATTGCTTGCTGGCAAATATCGGCCGTGAGGCCATCTGCCCCGGGGGCTTTTTTGGGGTTAAAGCTGCGTATGGCTACGCTCAGCTCTTCTTGAGTAAACTGGGGGTCATGTTCTTCATCATGAACTGTCTCATTTACTTTTTCGGCTAGCGTCCTAATACGTCTATGTTCCTCGTTGTCTTCTTCCTTCTTGTCCTCGGGGTAGAATGTTTCCGCCAGCAATGTAGCAGATTCTAGGTGGTTCAATGTTCTACCTTCCTTGGTCAGGGGCAGGTCCTCCTGTCTTTTGGTGGTCCTACCTATTACCCTGTAGATACCCTCCCAGAGTCCCTCTTTATCCTGTTTTTCACAGAAGCTTTTCCAGCTTTCTGTTTGGGCCGCTCTTTCCGCTTGCTCATATTTTTCTTTACTTTGCAGGTACTCCCCGACGACTTTCAACCTCCGGATCAGCGCTGCACAACGGATTCTGCGCTTTCTAGTGGCGACCTCCTTTTTCATCACGGCGAGCTCATCAGTCCACCAAGGTAATTTTATTTTAATTTTTGATTTTAATTTTGGTATATTTGTATTGCATGCTTCTACTATTACGTTATTATATGACTCTATTTTAATTTCTAATTCTGTTTTGTTATTAATTTCATCAATTTCAATTTTCTTTATTTTCTTGTTATCTAGCAAATGGCCCAGTTTCTCACGAAATTGGTTCCATTTTGCTTTTTTACTGTTAAATATTCTGGTTGTTCTGCTTACATCTAGGCCTTTTGCCCTTTTCAATTTAATTTTGAAGAGAATGGTGTTGTGGTCAGAGCTCGTCATGCTTTCGTCCACTCTCCAGTCCTCGACAAGGTCGAGCATATCCGCCGTACATGCCGTGACGTCCACAAAGCTGGTATACAGTGAGGTTCCCCTCACTGTGTGGAACGTTGGTGTGTCGCCTATGTTGAGCACCTGCAAACCCATCTCCTCTAGGGCACCGGCCATTTCGATCCCTCTTCGATCGATTTTGCAGCTACCCCACCAAGAGCTTTTGGCATTTGCATCTCCACCCAAGATGATTCTCTGGCCGAAACTTCTCTCTACCTTAGTAAGCTGCTCCAGGTATGGCCCTATCGGTGTTGGTTCCGGTTCGAGGTAGAATGAGACCACCGCGACCTCCCAGGCGCTTGTCTTCATCTTCACCACTGTGATGTTGGGCGTGGTGAGGTTCGGACACTGTACAACGTCTATATCGCCATCAAATACCGCGATTGCGGCCTTGATGACGCCATCTCCATTGCCGGTATGCTGGTATATCCTAGCGCCGCGGTAGTCTTTCATTCTACCCAAACTTCCGATGTACGGCTCCTGGAGCAGTGCGAAAGCCACCCCCTTTTTGTGGGCCTCAAGCATAATCTCATTTGTGGCTAGAGCCTTTCTCTGGAGATTTGCTTGTGCCACGAGGTATGGTCTATTTTGGGAGACAGAGTTTTCACCTGGGACCACCTTAGCAATATGCCACTCTTGATCGGGCTATCGCATCCCATTTTGCCCTGATGGGGCAATCCTGACTAAACGCATTGTGGCCAGTCTTTTCTATTTTTGAACGCACACAGTTGCAACATGACGGAGCCGCACCCTCAAGCCAGTCGGGGCACTCTGCTTTCATGTGAGGTCCCCCACAGTGGCTGCACTTTGCCTGGGTCTCCTGGCAAAAACGCCTACCATGCCCATAACCCAGACAAAGCGAGCACTGTACTATCGGAGACTGGTCAGTCACTCTTATCCTCTGCAGATCAATGAGGACCGACTCAGCCTCCGTCAGCCTCTGCCACAATTTGGGGGACACCCTCATCACGATGTGATTTGTGTGGGGGTTCCTGGTCCGTTTTTTATAGGCTATTTCCAACCTATTTTCTTGTTCATTCAAGTTCGTGAACATCCTCTTGTTTTGATTTTTCAAAGCCTTTATGACGTCCCCGTCACTGTTGCAACTGAGCACGTCCTTCAGGATAACGAGGGGGTCTCTGTTCTGGATATTCTCCACGTTCAGACTTTCACCGGATTCTATTATTTTGTTTTTTACTCGCTCTCTTTCCTCGTCAGTTTTGCAGCCGACTATTATTTTGCGGTCTTTTGCTTTCCTGACCTTCTCTACTGCGAG
>OX244007.1:18317500-18332596 GCA_945859715.1 Apamea sordens
TTGCAGCGCACGGGGCACGCACTGTCGAAGGCATTGTGGTCAATCTTCTCCATCCGTGCTGACAGGCAGTTGTGGCACCGCGGCGCCTCCGCTGCCATGCGTGAGGGACAGTCAGCCCGCAGGTGTGGGTCACCGCAGTGGATGCAGAGGTCGGCGGGCTGCGTGCACATTTTTCGGCTGTGGCCGAAGCACAGACAGCGGGTGCACTGCACCAGTGGTGACTGATCCAGCACCCGCACCCGCTGTAGGTCGATATGCACGCGACCCGCCGTCGTTAGCCTCTGCCACACAGTAGGGGACACCTGCAGGACGACGTGGCAGGTGTGGGGGTTCCTCGTCCTTCGACGGTACTTCACCCCCAACCTCACATCATCCACAGGAATGTCCCCGACCAGGTGGGTGTTCTGCTGCCGTAAGGATTGGAGGATCTCGGCATCCGTGTGGCAGGAGAGGACGTCCCTGATGATGACAAGCGGGTCCTTGTTTTTGGCCTCTTCTACCACAAGATTGCCCGTCCTCCTAATCCTCTCGGTGACCCTCACCATCTCCTCCTTGGTCTTGAACCCGACCACTACCTTCTGGTCCCTCGCTTTGCGCAGCCGTTCCACCCTAGTGCCCTCATTCCTGGCGTCGACCGCCGTCCTGAGCTTCTCGAGAACCTCTTCACCGGTGTCTGTATCATTCACAGATGATACAATAACCGAGTGAAGAGGCTCCCGGATGTTCTGCTTCGGGCCGGCGGCGATCTCCGCGAATGAAGGGCCTTGGCCTGCAACATAGCGAGGGACCAGCTGGAGTTGCTCCGACAGAGCCTGGGTGTGCTGTTGGCACTCGTGCAAGGCCAGTTTGTGAGAGTGAAGGCCTTCCATAAGGCTCTTCATGAGCTCTGTCGGAGGTTCCGTGGACGGGTTTAGAGGCGCGGGCTCCGGTGCGACTGCCCGCACGACCGCAGGCGCGACTGCCGGGGCGACCGCAGGTGCTGGCGCGATGGGAGTCTTGCTCCGCTCCGACTCCTTTACTAGCTCGTAGAGCCGGTTTATTGCGTCGAGGACCCCAGTCTTTATCTCCGTTTTGAGGTTTCGAGAGTTGCCCAAATAAAGTTTAGCTTTATTTAGGCAAGCTCTCGCCTCCGCTGTGAGACTGGGGTACCTCGACTCCGGTCTGGTTCCCTCGGCCTCCGGACTTTTTGGGACATTTGGTGTGGTGACGCGCTTTGGTATGGCCAGGGACTTGGCCTGGGGCTCAGATCTCCCGGCCTCCCACTCCCCAATGCTTCGCCTCACACTGGGAAGCGAGGGTCTGACCTCCTCTGTTGAGCGCGGTGAGCCACTGGAGCCTGGCGAGCTCGCGGCTTTCTTGGCCGGAGTGCGGAACATTGCAGTGGCTTTTGTGAAGGTAAGGTTCATAGGTTGGTCAGAGGGCACTGGCGATTTTGCTGTGTCCCTGTAAAGGGGGGAACACAGAAAATGAAATACAAATTTAAATCAGAATACAATAAAAAATGAATCAGGATAAATTAAATTAGTAAATTCAATAAAAATATAATATTAAAAGTTTCTGTGTCCCTGTAAAGGGGGAACACAGAAAATAAATACAAATTAAAAATTTAATACAATTAAAATAAATTAAATAATATATTAGGATAAATATTTCAGTCGATATAGGTCTTTGTGGGCGATGTGTCTGTATCCCTGTAAAGGGGGGATCAGAAAAAAACAAAGAAATATTTATAAAACGAGCCCTGCAGAACAGAACTCGGTCAGGTAGTTAAAAATCTGTCAGTAAAACTCCTCTAAATGTGCCAACTATCACTATGAAAAATTTATTTTAGCAATTTACAGAGAGATTTTGGAATATACGTCGCTGGAAGAGCTTAATATAAAATATTGATTTTTCGCCGAAAACCCCACGTCTACCTTCCTATAGAACAGAGGGCGGGTGGGTGGGCAAAATTTTATGTGAGCTAGGCGCACGTGCGAGGTGTCAAAAGACGCGTCTCCGCGCGGGCTAGCTGACTATGGCGTTTCTGGATGAAGTCCAGAAGAAAAATCGGGAATTTTCCTGGAAAAACTGAATTTACGACCAAAATGTATGTAAAAACCTGGACCAACACTACCAAAACGGGACTCTGGCACGCGGAACGCGCACGGGAGCACAGGTAAGGCAGGTAAGTATCAATTAAAATTACAGGAACGGGAATTTAGATGAAAATTTTGAAGAAAATGTTAAAAATAGTGTTTTTTAAAGGAGTTTTAGTGAAATTTTTACAAGTCAAAAAACGAAAATGGGTTTTTCGCGAAAATTGTCAATTATCCCTAGTGGGAACGTTTCAGGGACCTCAAAAGATATTAAAAATGCTGAAAACAGCTTGTAAATGCGTCACCGGGAAGCAAAGTTATATAGATTTGATCAAAATCAGGACTCCCTAAGGTGGATTTCGTCAATTTGTATTATATATGAAATGCAAAAATTTCTGGAATTTTAGATGTTGTATGTGGGCTAGGCGCACGGGCGAGGTGTCAAAAGACGCGTCTCCGCGCGGGCTAGCTGACTATGGCGTTTCTGGATGAAGTCCAGAAGAAAAATCGGGAATTTTCCTGGAAAAACTGAATTTACGACCAAAATGTATGTAAAAACCTGGACCAACACTACCAAAACGGGACTCTGGCACGCGGAACGCGCACGGGAGCACAGGTAAGGCAGGTAAGTATCAATTAAAATTACAGGAACGGGAATTTAGATGAAAATTTTGAAGAAAATGTTAAAAATAGTGTTTTTTAAAGGAGTTTTAGTGAAATTTTTACAAGTCAAAAAACGAAAATGGGTTTTTCGCGAAAATTGTCAATTATCCCTAGTGGGAACGTTTCAGGGACCTCAAAAGATATTAAAAATGCTGAAAACAGCTTGTAAATGCGTCACCGGGAAGCAAAGTTATATAGATTTGATCAAAATCAGGACTCCCTAAGGTGGATTTCGTCAATTTGTATTATATATGAAATGCAAAAATTTCTGGAATTTTAGATGTTGTATGTGGGCTAGGCGCACGGGCGAGGTGTCAAAAGACGCGTCTCCGCGCGGGCTAGCTGACTATGGCGTTTCTGGATGAAGTCCAGAAGAAAAATCGGGAATTTTCCTGGAAAAACTGAATTTACGACCAAAATGTATGTAAAAACCTGGACCAACACTACCAAAACGGGACTCTGGCACGCGGAACGCGCACGGGAGCACAGGTAAGGCAGGTAAGTATCAATTAAAATTACAGGAACGGGAATTTAGATGAAAATTTTGAAGAAAATGTTAAAAATAGTGTTTTTTAAAGGAGTTTTAGTGAAATTTTTACAAGTCAAAAAACGAAAATGGGTTTTTCGCGAAAATTGTCAATTATCCCTAGTGGGAACGTTTCAGGGACCTCAAAAGATATTAAAAATGCTGAAAACAGCTTGTAAATGCGTCACCGGGAAGCAAAGTTATATAGATTTGATCAAAATCAGGACTCCCTAAGGTGGATTTCGTCAATTTGTATTATATATGAAATGCAAAAATTTCTGGAATTTTAGATGTTGTATGTGGGCTAGGCGCACGGGCGAGGTGTCAAAAGACGCGTCTCCGCGCGGGCTAGCTGACTATGGCGTTTCTGGATGAAGTCCAGAAGAAAAATCGGGAATTTTCCTGGAAAAACTGAATTTACGACCAAAATGTATGTAAAAACCTGGACCAACACTACCAAAACGGGACTCTGGCACGCGGAACGCGCACGGGAGCACAGGTAAGGCAGGTAAGTATCAATTAAAATTACAGGAACGGGAATTTAGATGAAAATTTTGAAGAAAATGTTAAAAATAGTGTTTTTTAAAGGAGTTTTAGTGAAATTTTTACAAGTCAAAAAACGAAAATGGGTTTTTCGCGAAAATTGTCAATTATCCCTAGTGGGAACGTTTCAGGGACCTCAAAAGATATTAAAAATGCTGAAAACAGCTTGTAAATGCGTCACCGGGAAGCAAAGTTATATAGATTTGATCAAAATCAGGACTCCCTAAGGTGGATTTCGTCAATTTGTATTATATATGAAATGCAAAAATTTCTGGAATTTTAGATGTTGTATGTGGGCTAGGCGCACGGGCGAGGTGTCAAAAGACGCGTCTCCGCGCGGGCTAGCTGACTATGGCGTTTCTGGATGAAGTCCAGAAGAAAAATCGGGAATTTTCCTGGAAAAACTGAATTTACGACCAAAATGTATGTAAAAACCTGGACCAACACTACCAAAACGGGACTCCGGCACGCGGAACGCGCACGGGAGCACAGGTAAGGCAGGTAAGTATCAATTAAAATTACAGGAACGGGAATTTAGATGAAAATTTTGAAGAAAATGTTAAAAATAGTGTTTTTTAAAGGAGTTTTAGTGAAATTTTTACAAGTCAAAAAACGAAAATGGGTTTTTCGCGAAAATTGTCAATTATCCCTAGTGGGAACGTTTCAGGGACCTCAAAAGATATTAAAAATGCTGAAAACAGCTTGTAAATGCGTCACCGGGAAGCAAAGTTATATAGATTTGATCAAAATCAGGACTCCCTAAGGTGGATTTCGTCAATTTGTATTATATATGAAATGCAAAAATTTCTGGAATTTTAGATGTTGTATGTGGGCTAGGCGCACGGGCGAGGTGTCAAAAGACGCGTCTCCGCGCGGGCTAGCTGACTATGGCGTTTCTGGATGAAGTCCAGAAGAAAAATCGGGAATTTTCCTGGAAAAACTGAATTTACGACCAAAATGTATGTAAAAACCTGGACCAACACTACCAAAACGGGACTCTGGCACGCGGAACGCGCACGGGAGCACAGGTAAGGCAGGTAAGTATCAATTAAAATTACAGGAACGGGAATTTAGATGAAAATTTTGAAGAAAATGTTAAAAATAGTGTTTTTTAAAGGAGTTTTAGTGAAATTTTTACAAGTCAAAAAACGAAAATGGGTTTTTCGCGAAAATTGTCAATTATCCCTAGTGGGAACGTTTCAGGGACCTCAAAAGATATTAAAAATGCTGAAAACAGCTTGTAAATGCGTCACCGGGAAGCAAAGTTATATAGATTTGATCAAAATCAGGACTCCCTAAGGTGGATTTCGTCAATTTGTATTATATATGAAATGCAAAAATTTCTGGAATTTTAGATGTTGTATGTGGGCTAGGCGCACGGGCGAGGTGTCAAAAGACGCGTCTCCGCGCGGGCTAGCTGACTATGGCGTTTCTGGATGAAGTCCAGAAGAAAAATCGGGAATTTTCCTGGAAAAACTGAATTTACGACCAAAATGTATGTAAAAACCTGGACCAACACTACCAAAACGGGACTCTGGCACGCGGAACGCGCACGGGAGCACAGGTAAGGCAGGTAAGTATCAATTAAAATTACAGGAACGGGAATTTAGATGAAAATTTTGAAGAAAATGTTAAAAATAGTGTTTTTTAAAGGAGTTTTAGTGAAATTTTTACAAGTCAAAAAACGAAAATGGGTTTTTCGCGAAAATTGTCAATTATCCCTAGTGGGAACGTTTCAGGGACCTCAAAAGATATTAAAAATGCTGAAAACAGCTTGTAAATGCGTCACCGGGAAGCAAAGTTATATAGATTTGATCAAAATCAGGACTCCCTAAGGTGGATTTCGTCAATTTGTATTATATATGAAATGCAAAAATTTCTGGAATTTTAGATGTTGTATGTGGGCTAGGCGCACGGGCGAGGTGTCAAAAGACGCGTCTCCGCGCGGGCTAGCTGACTATGGCGTTTCTGGATGAAGTCCAGAAGAAAAATCGGGAATTTTCCTGGAAAAACTGAATTTACGACCAAAATGTATGTAAAAACCTGGACCAACACTACCAAAACGGGACTCTGGCACGCGGAACGCGCACGGGAGCACAGGTAAGGCAGGTAAGTATCAATTAAAATTACAGGAACGGGAATTTAGATGAAAATTTTGAAGAAAATGTTAAAAATAGTGTTTTTTAAAGGAGTTTTAGTGAAATTTTTACAAGTCAAAAAACGAAAATGGGTTTTTCGCGAAAATTGTCAATTATCCCTAGTGGGAACGTTTCAGGGACCTCAAAAGATATTAAAAATGCTGAAAACAGCTTGTAAATGCGTCACCGGGAAGCAAAGTTATATAGATTTGATCAAAATCAGGACTCCCTAAGGTGGATTTCGTCAATTTGTATTATATATGAAATGCAAAAATTTCTGGAATTTTAGATGTTGTATGTGGGCTAGGCGCACGGGCGAGGTGTCAAAAGACGCGTCTCCGCGCGGGCTAGCTGACTATGGCGTTTCTGGATGAAGTCCAGAAGAAAAATCGGGAATTTTCCTGGAAAAACTGAATTTACGACCAAAATGTATGTAAAAACCTGGACCAACACTACCAAAACGGGACTCTGGCACGCGGAACGCGCACGGGAGCACAGGTAAGGCAGGTAAGTATCAATTAAAATTACAGGAACGGGAATTTAGATGAAAATTTTGAAGAAAATGTTAAAAATAGTGTTTTTTAAAGGAGTTTTAGTGAAATTTTTACAAGTCAAAAAACGAAAATGGGTTTTTCGCGAAAATTGTCAATTATCCCTAGTGGGAACGTTTCAGGGACCTCAAAAGATATTAAAAATGCTGAAAACAGCTTGTAAATGCGTCACCGGGAAGCAAAGTTATATAGATTTGATCAAAATCAGGACTCCCTAAGGTGGATTTCGTCAATTTGTATTATATATGAAATGCAAAAATTTCTGGAATTTTAGATGTTGTATGTGGGCTAGGCGCACGGGCGAGGTGTCAAAAGACGCGTCTCCGCGCGGGCTAGCTGACTATGGCGTTTCTGGATGAAGTCCAGAAGAAAAATCGGGAATTTTCCTGGAAAAACTGAATTTACGACCAAAATGTATGTAAAAACCTGGACCAACACTACCAAAACGGGACTCTGGCACGCGGAACGCGCACGGGAGCACAGGTAAGGCAGGTAAGTATCAATTAAAATTACAGGAACGGGAATTTAGATGAAAATTTTGAAGAAAATGTTAAAAATAGTGTTTTTTAAAGGAGTTTTAGTGAAATTTTTACAAGTCAAAAAACGAAAATGGGTTTTTCGCGAAAATTGTCAATTATCCCTAGTGGGAACGTTTCAGGGACCTCAAAAGATATTAAAAATGCTGAAAACAGCTTGTAAATGCGTCACCGGGAAGCAAAGTTATATAGATTTGATCAAAATCAGGACTCCCTAAGGTGGATTTCGTCAATTTGTATTATATATGAAATGCAAAAATTTCTGGAATTTTAGATGTTGTATGTGGGCTAGGCGCACGGGCGAGGTGTCAAAAGACGCGTCTCCGCGCGGGCTAGCTGACTATGGCGTTTCTGGATGAAGTCCAGAAGAAAAATCGGGAATTTTCCTGGAAAAACTGAATTTACGACCAAAATGTATGTAAAAACCTGGACCAACACTACCAAAACGGGACTCTGGCACGCGGAACGCGCACGGGAGCACAGGTAAGGCAGGTAAGTATCAATTAAAATTACAGGAACGGGAATTTAGATGAAAATTTTGAAGAAAATGTTAAAAATAGTGTTTTTTAAAGGAGTTTTAGTGAAATTTTTACAAGTCAAAAAACGAAAATGGGTTTTTCGCGAAAATTGTCAATTATCCCTAGTGGGAACGTTTCAGGGACCTCAAAAGATATTAAAAATGCTGAAAACAGCTTGTAAATGCGTCACCGGGAAGCAAAGTTATATAGATTTGATCAAAATCAGGACTCCCTAAGGTGGATTTCGTCAATTTGTATTATATATGAAATGCAAAAATTTCTGGAATTTTAGATGTTGTATGTGGGCTAGGCGCACGGGCGAGGTGTCAAAAGACGCGTCTCCGCGCGGGCTAGCTGACTATGGCGTTTCTGGATGAAGTCCAGAAGAAAAATCGGGAATTTTCCTGGAAAAACTGAATTTACGACCAAAATGTATGTAAAAACCTGGACCAACACTACCAAAACGGGACTCTGGCACGCGGAACGCGCACGGGAGCACAGGTAAGGCAGGTAAGTATCAATTAAAATTACAGGAACGGGAATTTAGATGAAAATTTTGAAGAAAATGTTAAAAATAGTGTTTTTTAAAGGAGTTTTAGTGAAATTTTTACAAGTCAAAAAACGAAAATGGGTTTTTCGCGAAAATTGTCAATTATCCCTAGTGGGAACGTTTCAGGGACCTCAAAAGATATTAAAAATGCTGAAAACAGCTTGTAAATGCGTCACCGGGAAGCAAAGTTATATAGATTTGATCAAAATCAGGACTCCCTAAGGTGGATTTCGTCAATTTGTATTATATATGAAATGCAAAAATTTCTGGAATTTTAGATGTTGTATGTGGGCTAGGCGCACGGGCGAGGTGTCAAAAGACGCGTCTCCGCGCGGGCTAGCTGACTATGGCGTTTCTGGATGAAGTCCAGAAGAAAAATCGGGAATTTTCCTGGAAAAACTGAATTTACGACCAAAATGTATGTAAAAACCTGGACCAACACTACCAAAACGGGACTCTGGCACGCGGAACGCGCACGGGAGCACAGGTAAGGCAGGTAAGTATCAATTAAAATTACAGGAACGGGAATTTAGATGAAAATTTTGAAGAAAATGTTAAAAATAGTGTTTTTTAAAGGAGTTTTAGTGAAATTTTTACAAGTCAAAAAACGAAAATGGGTTTTTCGCGAAAATTGTCAATTATCCCTAGTGGGAACGTTTCAGGGACCTCAAAAGATATTAAAAATGCTGAAAACAGCTTGTAAATGCGTCACCGGGAAGCAAAGTTATATAGATTTGATCAAAATCAGGACTCCCTAAGGTGGATTTCGTCAATTTGTATTATATATGAAATGCAAAAATTTCTGGAATTTTAGATGTTGTATGTGGGCTAGGCGCACGGGCGAGGTGTCAAAAGACGCGTCTCCGCGCGGGCTAGCTGACTATGGCGTTTCTGGATGAAGTCCAGAAGAAAAATCGGGAATTTTCCTGGAAAAACTGAATTTACGACCAAAATGTATGTAAAAACCTGGACCAACACTACCAAAACGGGACTCTGGCACGCGGAACGCGCACGGGAGCACAGGTAAGGCAGGTAAGTATCAATTAAAATTACAGGAACGGGAATTTAGATGAAAATTTTGAAGAAAATGTTAAAAATAGTGTTTTTTAAAGGAGTTTTAGTGAAATTTTTACAAGTCAAAAAACGAAAATGGGTTTTTCGCGAAAATTGTCAATTATCCCTAGTGGGAACGTTTCAGGGACCTCAAAAGATATTAAAAATGCTGAAAACAGCTTGTAAATGCGTCACCGGGAAGCAAAGTTATATAGATTTGATCAAAATCAGGACTCCCTAAGGTGGATTTCGTCAATTTGTATTATATATGAAATGCAAAAATTTCTGGAATTTTAGATGTTGTATGTGGGCTAGGCGCACGGGCGAGGTGTCAAAAGACGCGTCTCCGCGCGGGCTAGCTGACTATGGCGTTTCTGGATGAAGTCCAGAAGAAAAATCGGGAATTTTCCTGGAAAAACTGAATTTACGACCAAAATGTATGTAAAAACCTGGACCAACACTACCAAAACGGGACTCTGGCACGCGGAACGCGCACGGGAGCACAGGTAAGGCAGGTAAGTATCAATTAAAATTACAGGAACGGGAATTTAGATGAAAATTTTGAAGAAAATGTTAAAAATAGTGTTTTTTAAAGGAGTTTTAGTGAAATTTTTACAAGTCAAAAAACGAAAATGGGTTTTTCGCGAAAATTGTCAATTATCCCTAGTGGGAACGTTTCAGGGACCTCAAAAGATATTAAAAATGCTGAAAACAGCTTGTAAATGCGTCACCGGGAAGCAAAGTTATATAGATTTGATCAAAATCAGGACTCCCTAAGGTGGATTTCGTCAATTTGTATTATATATGAAATGCAAAAATTTCTGGAATTTTAGATGTTGTATGTGGGCTAGGCGCACGGGCGAGGTGTCAAAAGACGCGTCTCCGCGCGGGCTAGCTGACTATGGCGTTTCTGGATGAAGTCCAGAAGAAAAATCGGGAATTTTCCTGGAAAAACTGAATTTACGACCAAAATGTATGTAAAAACCTGGACCAACACTACCAAAACGGGACTCTGGCACGCGGAACGCGCACGGGAGCACAGGTAAGGCAGGTAAGTATCAATTAAAATTACAGGAACGGGAATTTAGATGAAAATTTTGAAGAAAATGTTAAAAATAGTGTTTTTTAAAGGAGTTTTAGTGAAATTTTTACAAGTCAAAAAACGAAAATGGGTTTTTCGCGAAAATTGTCAATTATCCCTAGTGGGAACGTTTCAGGGACCTCAAAAGATATTAAAAATGCTGAAAACAGCTTGTAAATGCGTCACCGGGAAGCAAAGTTATATAGATTTGATCAAAATCAGGACTCCCTAAGGTGGATTTCGTCAATTTGTATTATATATGAAATGCAAAAATTTCTGGAATTTTAGATGTTGTATGTGGGCTAGGCGCACGGGCGAGGTGTCAAAAGACGCGTCTCCGCGCGGGCTAGCTGACTATGGCGTTTCTGGATGAAGTCCAGAAGAAAAATCGGGAATTTTCCTGGAAAAACTGAATTTACGACCAAAATGTATGTAAAAACCTGGACCAACACTACCAAAACGGGACTCTGGCACGCGGAACGCGCACGGGAGCACAGGTAAGGCAGGCGAGTATCAATTAAAATTACAGGAACGGGAATTTAGATGAAAATTTTGAAGAAAATGTTAAAAATAGTGTTTTTTAAAGGAGTTTTAGTGAAATTTTTACAAGTCAAAAAACGAAAATGGGTTTTTCGCGAAAATTGTCAATTATCCCTAGTGGGAACGTTTCAGGGACCTCAAAAGATATTAAAAATGCTGAAAACAGCTTGTAAATGCGTCACCGGGAAGCAAAGTTATATAGATTTGATCAAAATCAGGACTCCCTAAGGTGGATTTCGTCAATTTGTATTATATATGAAATGCAAAAATTTCTGGAATTTTAGATGTTGTATGTGGGCTAGGCGCACGGGCGAGGTGTCAAAAGACGCGTCTCCGCGCGGGCTAGCTGACTATGGCGTTTCTGGATGAAGTCCAGAAGAAAAATCGGGAATTTTCCTGGAAAAACTGAATTTACGACCAAAATGTATGTAAAAACCTGGACCAACACTACCAAAACGGGACTCTGGCACGCGGAACGCGCACGGGAGCACAGGTAAGGCAGGTAAGTATCAATTAAAATTACAGGAACGGGAATTTAGATGAAAATTTTGAAGAAAATGTTAAAAATAGTGTTTTTTAAAGGAGTTTTAGTGAAATTTTTACAAGTCAAAAAACGAAAATGGGTTTTTCGCGAAAATTGTCAATTATCCCTAGTGGGAACGTTTCAGGGACCTCAAAAGATATTAAAAATGCTGAAAACAGCTTGTAAATGCGTCACCGGGAAGCAAAGTTATATGGTTAGGTTAGGTTAGGTTAGGTTAGGTTAGGTTAGGTTAGGTTAGGTTAGGTTAGGTTAGGTTAGGTTAGGTTAGGTTAGGTTAGGTTAGGTTAGGTTAGGTTAGGTTAGGTTAGGTTAGGTTAGGTTAGGTTAGGTTAGGTTAGGTTAGGTTAGGTTAGGTTAGGTTAGGTTAGGTTAGGTTAGGTTAGGTTAGGTTAGGTTAGGTTAGGTTAGGTTAGGTTAGGTTAGGTTAGGTTAGGTTAGGTTAGGTTAGGTTAGGTTAGGTTAGGTTAGGTTAGGTTAGGTTAGGTTAGGTTAGGTTAGGTTAGGTTAGGTTAGGTTAGGTTAGGTTAGGTTAGGTTAGGTTAGGTTAGGTTAGGTTAGGTTAGGTTAGGTTAGGTTAGGTTAGGTTAGGTTAGGTTAGGTTAGGTTAGGTTAGGTTAGGTTAGGTTAGGTTAGGTTAGGTTAGGTTAGGTTAGGTTAGGTTAGGTTAGGTTAGGTTAGGTTAGGTTAGGTTAGGTTAGGTTAGGTTAGGTTAGGTTAGGTTAGGTTAGGTTAGGTTAGGTTAGGTTAGGTTAGGTTAGGTTAGGTTAGGTTAGGTTAGGTTAGGTTAGGTTAGGTTAGGTTAGGTTAGGTTAGGTTAGGTTAGGTTAGGTTAGGTTAGGTTAGGTTAGGTTAGGTTAGGTTAGGTTAGGTTAGGTTAGGTTAGGTTAGGTTAGGTTAGGTTAGGTTAGGTTAGGTTAGGTTAGGTTAGGTTAGGTTAGGTTAGGTTAGGTTAGGTTAGGTTAGGTTAGGTTAGGTTAGGTTAGGTTAGGTTAGGTTAGGTTAGGTTAGGTTAGGTTAGGTTAGGTTAGGTTAGGTTAGGTTAGGTTAGGTTAGGTTAGGTTAGGTTAGGTTAGGTTAGGTTAGGTTAGGTTAGGTTAGGTTAGGTTAGGTTAGGTTAGGTTAGGTTAGGTTAGGTTAGGTTAGGTTAGGTTAGGTTAGGTTAGGTTAGGTTAGGTTAGGTTAGGTTAGGTTAGGTTAGGTTAGGTTAGGTTAGGTTAGGTTAGGTTAGGTTAGGTTAGGTTAGGTTAGGTTAGGTTAGGTTAGGTTAGGTTAGGTTAGGTTAGGTTAGGTTAGGTTAGGTTAGGTTAGGTTAGGTTAGGTTAGGTTAGGTTAGGTTAGGTTAGGTTAGGTTAGGTTAGGTTAGGTTAGGTTAGGTTAGGTTAGGTTAGGTTAGGTTAGGTTAGGTTAGGTTAGGTTAGGTTAGGTTAGGTTAGGTTAGGTTAGGTTAGGTTAGGTTAGGTTAGGTTAGGTTAGGTTAGGTTAGGTTAGGTTAGGTTAGGTTAGGTTAGGTTAGGTTAGGTTAGGTTAGGTTAGGTTAGGTTAGGTTAGGTTAGGTTAGGTTAGGTTAGGTTAGGTTAGGTTAGGTTAGGTTAGGTTAGGTTAGGTTAGGTTAGGTTAGGTTAGGTTAGGTTAGGTTAGGTTAGGTTAGGTTAGGTTAGGTTAGGTTAGGTTAGGTTAGGTTAGGTTAGGTTAGGTTAGGTTAGGTTAGGTTAGGTTAGGTTAGGTTAGGTTAGGTTAGGTTAGGTTAGGTTAGGTTAGGTTAGGTTAGGTTAGGTTAGGTTAGGTTAGGTTAGGTTAGGTTAGGTTAGGTTAGGTTAGGTTAGGTTAGGTTAGGTTAGGTTAGGTTAGGTTAGGTTAGGTTAGGTTAGGTTAGGTTAGGTTAGGTTAGGTTAGGTTAGGTTAGGTTAGGTTAGGTTAGGTTAGGTTAGGTTAGGTTAGGTTAGGTTAGGTTAGGTTAGGTTAGGTTAGGTTAGGTTAGGTTAGGTTAGGTTAGGTTAGGTTAGGTTAGGTTAGGTTAGGTTAGGTTAGGTTAGGTTAGGTTAGGTTAGGTTAGGTTAGGTTAGGTTAGGTTAGGTTAGGTTAGGTTAGGTTAGGTTAGGTTAGGTTAGGTTAGGTTAGGTTAGGTTAGGTTAGGTTAGGTTAGGTTAGGTTAGGTTAGGTTAGGTTAGGTTAGGTTAGGTTAGGTTAGGTTAGGTTAGGTTAGGTTAGGTTAGGTTAGGTTAGGTTAGGTTAGGTTAGGTTAGGTTAGGTTAGGTTAGGTTAGGTTAGGTTAGGTTAGGTTAGGTTAGGTTAGGTTAGGTTAGGTTAGGTTAGGTTAGGTTAGGTTAGGTTAGGTTAGGTTAGGTTAGGTTAGGTTAGGTTAGGTTAGGTTAGGTTAGGTTAGGTTAGGTTAGGTTAGGTTAGGTTAGGTTAGGTTAGGTTAGGTTAGGTTAGGTTAGGTTAGGTTAGGTTAGGTTAGGTTAGGTTAGGTTAGGTTAGGTTAGGTTAGGTTAGGTTAGGTTAGGTTAGGTTAGGTTAGGTTAGGTTAGGTTAGGTTAGGTTAGGTTAGGTTAGGTTAGGTTAGGTTAGGTTAGGTTAGGTTAGGTTAGGTTAGGTTAGGTTAGGTTAGGTTAGGTTAGGTTAGGTTAGGTTAGGTTAGGTTAGGTTAGGTTAGGTTAGGTTAGGTTAGGTTAGGTTAGGTTAGGTTAGGTTAGGTTAGGTTAGGTTAGGTTAGGTTAGGTTAGGTTAGGTTAGGTTAGGTTAGGTTAGGTTAGGTTAGGTTAGGTTAGGTTAGGTTAGGTTAGGTTAGGTTAGGTTAGGTTAGGTTAGGTTAGGTTAGGTTAGGTTAGGTTAGGTTAGGTTAGGTTAGGTTAGGTTAGGTTAGGTTAGGTTAGGTTAGGTTAGGTTAGGTTAGGTTAGGTTAGGTTAGGTTAGGTTAGGTTAGGTTAGGTTAGGTTAGGTTAGGTTAGGTTAGGTTAGGTTAGGTTAGGTTAGGTTAGGTTAGGTTAGGTTAGGTTAGGTTAGGTTAGGTTAGGTTAGGTTAGGTTAGGTTAGGTTAGGTTAGGTTAGGTTAGGTTAGGTTAGGTTAGGTTAGGTTAGGTTAGGTTAGGTTAGGTTAGGTTAGGTTAGGTTAGGTTAGGTTAGGTTAGGTTAGGTTAGGTTAGGTTAGGTTAGGTTAGGTTAGGTTAGGTTAGGTTAGGTTAGGTTAGGTTAGGTTAGGTTAGGTTAGGTTAGGTTAGGTTAGGTTAGGTTAGGTTAGGTTAGGTTAGGTTAGGTTAGGTTAGGTTAGGTTAGGTTAGGTTAGGTTAGGTTAGGTTAGGTTAGGTTAGGTTAGGTTAGGTTAGGTTAGGTTAGGTTAGGTTAGGTTAGGTTAGGTTAGGTTAGGTTAGGTTAGGTTAGGTTGGTTAGGTTAGGTTAGGTTAGGTTAGGTTAGGTTAGGTTAGGTTAGGTTAGGTTAGGTTAGGTTAGGTTAGGTTAGGTTAGGTTAGGTTAGGTTAGGTTAGGTTAGGTTAGGTTAGGTTAGGTTAGGTTAGGTTAGGTTAGGTTAGGTTAGGTTAGGTTAGGTTAGGTTAGGTTAGGTTAGGTTAGGTTAGGTTAGGTTAGGTTAGGTTAGGTTAGGTTAGGTTAGGTTAGGTTAGGTTAGGTTAGGTTAGGTTAGGTTAGGTTAGGTTAGGTTAGGTTAGGTTAGGTTAGGTTAGGTTAGGTTAGGTTAGGTTAGGTTAGGTTAGGTTAGGTTAGGTTAGGTTAGGTTAGGTTAGGTTAGGTTAGGTTAGGTTAGGTTAGGTTAGGTTAGGTT